>JABVXV010000591.1:0-23902 GCA_013365325.1 Dipetalonema caudispina | reverse complement strand
ATAATAATAATAATAATAATAATAATAATAATAATAATAATAATAATAATAGTAATAATAATAATAATAATAATAATAATAATAATAATAATAATAATAATAATAATAATAGTAATAATAACAATAATAATAATAATAATAATAATAATATTAATAATAATAATAATAATAATAATAATAATAACAATAATATTGATAATAATGATAATAATAATAATAACAATAATAATAAATGCCAAATAATAAATAATTAATAATTAATAAATAATAAATAATAAATCATAAATACTAATATTAATAATAATATAAACTATGAAGCCCATTATTATTCTACTTTCTTTTTTTTCAATTTTGTTACTTGGTTACAGTTATTATTTGTCTATGATTTCGAATTTTCATACTGAATTATCGAATTATTAAATTTATATGCTTATTAATTGTATAAGAAATCATATATAACAAAAAAACGAAAATTAACATAATGAAAGGTCCCAAATCCTTTCCAAATTATACACCATTCTTTTTTCTTCTTTTGTTATGATATTAGTTTTATGCCATAATTTCGAAATTACTATTATTATTTATTATTATTATTTGTCATTATTATTATTTATTATTATTATTTATTATTATTAATTATTATTATTACTTATTGTTATTATTATTATTATTATTATTATTATTATTATTATTATTAACTATTATTATTATTGTTATTGTTATTTTGTAGTATTAATTCATCAATAACAAGGCAAATTATTAGTACTGAAGGGAAGAAATCAATAGGAGAAGTGAAATTTTATAAGAATTCATGAAATTGTTCAAGTATCAAACGTAGTCTAATCCCTGTTTTGGGACTAGTTTTCAAATTTCGTATCACACCGATTAAATTTGCAATCTCTTCTTGTCGGCACATTTTTTGGAAGTACTATAAGGAAAGAAAGGATGGAGCAATGAAAACGATTAATATTTTTTTCTTTTTTTTTTTTTTCTATCTATCCCAAAATTCGAAATACCGAAAGAGAAGAAGGAAGAAAGAAGGAGAAGAGAAATGACGAAAGATTTATGGAGCATAGCAATAAGGGTGGTCTGGCCTTTCGCATGATTTTCAAATTTTTGGAATAGTCCTGATGAGATGGTATCTTCGAGATTGATATATGCCAAGCATTTTCATTTTTCTCTCATCGCAACATATCATTGTCTTGTCGTCGTTGATTAATTAGTAGAAGAATATGGTCAAAATAATTCACGAGAATGAAGCTTAGTTAATGATAATGATTAAGTTAAATTTTTAAATTAAGAAAAGATTTCTCAAATTAAATGATATCCATATATGATTGTATTCATATTTATATAACCATTCAAAGATAAGCTTTTTCTTTTCCTTGTCTTTTTTTTTTTTTTTTTTTGAATTAAAATTGGAAGTATTCTAAAGATGTGCTAATAAATTTTTTCTTCGTCTTCCATTCTTCGGTGCAACCCGAAGAAAATTGTTGATTTATTTCAATCTAGGATCCCTTCGTTTTTTTTTTATCTTTTCCGTTCA
Organism: Dipetalonema caudispina; assembly: GCA_013365325.1. NCBI lineage: Eukaryota > Metazoa > Nematoda > Chromadorea > Rhabditida > Onchocercidae > Dipetalonema > Dipetalonema caudispina. The sequence goes on along the minus strand of JABVXV010000591.1, from coordinate 22,356 downwards.
GAAGCTATTAATAGTGCCATTCAAAAAAAAAAAAAAAAGAAAAGAAGAAAAAATTAAAAATTCGTTGATTCCTTTTTCCAACAATGATTTAAAGCAATGGAAAAAAAATAACTTTTACAGGCAAAACTTGTTTGAAACTAATATCAGTTCAGAACTTCTTTCTTGTTTCCTAAATTGTTACAGTTTTTACGAAAATATTCAGACTAATTAGTATGTTTAGCTAATAACTTAACTATTCTAACTTACTTTTAATTAACAATATTGCAATAACTATTGTATTTTTTCATCTTCTGGAACAAATCAAAGGATGAATTAATTTATCTTATTCGACATTTAGTAATTTAAACAATGGATAAACTAGCATTCAACAATAAATGATACCAGCATTGAAAATGGAAAAAAAAAATTCAACCTTATTTTAATTAATGAAGTAAATGAAAGTTTTTTTTTTTTGGAAAAAAAAAATGAAAAAATTTTAGACTTTACAGTTTATATTTCTCAAATAGGAAATGAAGAATTTATGACATAGGAAATGAATTAGTTCTTTTTTTTTTTTTTGAAATTTTTTGATGAAATATTTAATTAGATAAGTAAAGTTGTCTACATCACAGCAATTTATTTTATATAGTACGTATTTTATATAAAAAGGGATTTAAAAAAAAAAAAAAATGGAAGCAAATTTGATTTCTATTTGAAAGTTGAAAAGCGGGAAAGAGTGGAAAAGGGAGAAATCTTTCCCATGCAAAAAGTAATAATATTCACTATGATATGTCGTTATAATTTTCAAAAATTATATTATTTCTTTTTTTTTTAACCTCAAATCTTTTTTTCTGAAATTCAAAGATTTTTCCACTTCTGTACAAAAATGATTATAGTTATTGTAAATGTAAATAATGCATTAATGAATCTTTTTTTTTTTTTTTTTTTGGAATTTTTTACAGGATTTAAATAATGTAAACTTTAGTAGATGCTTAAATAAAAGAAAATATTTAATCGTTTATTGATATTATTATAAAGTTACACACGGGAAATCAATACTTGCTCGTATCTAACGTGTAATTTACACGCCAATACGTGAATATCTCAGTAATTTTGTTATTCTCAGTTGTTTGTATCATTATTGGCATTATAAAGTAAATTAATATTTACTAGTATTCGTTGTGTAGTAATTACACGACATCATATCTAAATATCTTAGTAATTTCAATAATATTATTGATAATAGTAATAATAATAATAATGTATTCCTAATAATAATAAAGTATGATTATCATTATTTTGAAAGAGTTTGTAAAATTTCTTAATTTTTGTAAAATTTCTCATTTTCCTACAGTAATCTTTTATATTTGTTCGCTTTTTTTTATCTTATAAATAGAAATTTATCTCAAAAAATTTAATTTTTCAAGTGATGGATTTGGATCATAGATAATTCTTAATAGATGAACTCATAAATACCATTAACATATTGTCATCTTAATTTCCCTTTCTTTGTTTCAAAAAGAGGAAACGAATAACTTTCCCAGATTATAATCATATTTAATTCAAACTACTCATCGTCTTTACTACTTCTAAATTTCATAAAATTAAATAACAGTTTTATGTTATTCAAAAAAATACATTCAAAAATATACTGTCTTTAAAAAAAAAAAAAAAACCGGTGAAACTAATATTATAATTATTTCCAAATACATCCAAAAAGATATAATGTCATATAGTACTGGAAAAATCCAAAAGACTGATATTATGATAATTCCCAAATACATCCAAATATACAAAATAAATCGGTTAGACTAATTTTTTTCTTGTCAAACTGTAATATTTCCAATTTTTTTTTTTTTTTTTTTTTTTTTTTTTTTTTTTGCATTTTTCAATCTTACTATATGTATTGGAATGCAACAGGATGGGTAAGATGGGATAATCGGCAAGGAGTGAAGTAAGGCAATATATCAAGATCGGATTTGTAAGCTGTTGCACACTCATAAAAATTCCAAACAATTCAAATACACGGGAAATGGCATCAAAGCATATTTGCTCTTTAATGATCCATCGTTAAAAATAATGCCGCCTGTCATTGCCGTGATCCGATATATATATATATATATGTTGTCGTAAAAATGGCCGGAAAGAAAGAAGTGGGATAAGATGAAAAGAGAAGGACAAATTAAAATGAAGAGGGAAAGAGTTTTATATTATTTTCAATTCTTTTATTATACCTAAAACTTCCTTTTATCAGTTTTTTTTTTTTTTTTTTTCCTTTTTCACATAAAAATGTTTAAAAAAAAAAAAAAAAAAAAAAATAAATGACAAAATTTTGACATTGAAGTAAATATTTTCCCGATTAGTTTTTTTTTTTTTTTTTTTTTTTTTTTTTGGTTTTTTTTTTTTTTTTTTTAATTTTTTTTTAAGTTTTTTTTTTTTTTTCCTTCCCTTTCCTTTTTTTTTTTTAAATGAGTCGAAAGTACACATGCATATATATACACATACCGCCAGATGTATTATATAAACAAGAATGATTCATTTATCGTTGTTTGATGAGCTTTAAAGTACAAAAAAGGACATTTTGCATTTTAGTGAAATGAAAAAAAAAAAAAAAAAAACAAAAAATGGAATTTTAAAAATAATAACAATTCTTTAAAATTTCACATCAAATATTATCAGTTTTTTTTCTTCCCCACCCCCCCCCTTCCTTCTTTTTTCAACATTAGTTATGTACGATAGCAAATTTTGAATAATACATGAAGATTTAGAAATGCATTTTAAACGTGTGATGTATTTATGATTGAGTGAAATAAATCATTGTAGTATCTGGAAAGTTATTGCATTAATTAATTTAAGTTGGATTTTTTTTCAGTTTATTTAAACTTCAAATTGAAGAAAATAATCCAATTTAAAGTTTTCATATTGAAACTTTTATAAAATGAAGTAAAAAGTGAAAGTACTGTTATCGGTAAAAAGGAAAATGTAAGTGTAGGGAATAATATGGAATATAAAAATATATATGAATTAGGTAAAAAAAAGAAAAATTAATAAAATTTTTAAATTATTCTATTAATTGATTAAATTAAAGAAATTTGGAATCAATAAATATTATTAGTTTCAAATTTTCGATGATTGTTTATTTTCTTCTATTAATATATCACCAATAAATTGCAATGAAAATCGTTTAATTTCCGTTTTCTTCCTCTCTTACGCCTATCTTATCAATCTATTTAGCTATCAATAAACCTATAAGCATCTCTTTTAATATACTCAGATATTGCCTTGCACAAAATCATTAACGTTAATCAAAATGTCTTCGGAGTTAATCGATGTGTTGTATGGAAAGAATAAATTAGAGTGAAAGGGAGGTGTAGAATGAGCTTGAAATTACTACTTACGATAAAGGATTTTGAATTGAAAAATTACTTTTTCGAATATAAGGGAAATGCAAAGAAGCACTTTAGCAAATAGTTCCATTCAACATTCGAAATTTAATTTAAGAAAAAGTAATGAATGGAAGATAATACTTGTTGAATTTCTTGAATATACATATAATAATATAACTAATATTATAGTAAAATATATATTATTAAATTGATGAAAAAAAATTTTAATTTTATTTTTTTAACTCAAATATATTTCACATTAATTCATTCGGAATGATTTAAGTATATGAATGTAGTAAATGATTATATTTTCGACTGGTTGAATAGTTTTCGAAACATAAAAATTGTTTTAAGTGTAATGGAAATGATGATATATGTAACAAATGAAAATTGCTTCAAGTACTCTTAAGTAAGTTAATTTGAAATGATCGCTACATCTAATCTAATTTATTAATTTCATACTTGAATAGTATGGTAATAATATAAAATGAAATAGTTTACATCAAAAAATATAAAGTAATGTAATAAAAATTAATGGAATTGAAATAAAATTTTTTTACACCATCTTTTTTCTTTTTTTTTAATAAATTCAATTTTGATAGAAAAAATTGATTTCAGTGTTTTTTTTTTCCTTTAATTTGAATTCACTTAAGAAAAAAGATTCATTGTTATCACAATCTTAGTAAAATCTTTTTCTTTTCAATTGGAAAAAAATAACTTTGTTAAAAAAAAAGAATCAAATTACAAATTTCTTATACATCTTTTTTTTCCATTTCAATTTTATCAACTATTTTTCTTTTACATTTAATCCTTAATTTTACGATTCAATTTTTTACCAATTTTTCTGTTCCTTTTCTTTTCTAATTCTACTGATTTTCAGTCTAATATAAAGAAGAAAGATGTGAAAAGAGTATCTAATTAAAATTAGCTGAAACATGAAATGATAAACTGAACATTTTTCTTTCAATTTTTTTTTTTTTTTTTTTAGTCCACTCTTTCATTAACAATGTTTTTTTTTCCCCTTTTTTCTTTTTTCTTGGCTATCCTGATAATCCATTCTAGACTTATTTGCTGGGCTTCTTTTATCATATCTCGAGAATTGTATGGAAAGAATGTATCATTTATGGGAGCCAATATTAGATAAAAAGAAACGAACGACTAAAGACTAAACATTTAGGCAATTTGTTGGTTATTCAAAAATGTATTCAATCCAACAATTTTGTTTCCATAAAACATAAAATATTTTTATATATTGTTAATGTGCAAACATTGATAATGATGATGATGATAGTAATAATAATAATAATAATAGAAATATTTATTATTTATAAAATATTTCGTGATAATTTTAAGATTTAATTTAATATTTCAATATATTTAATAGTATATATATATATATATTATTCAATGCTAATGTATTGCTTGAATTTTAGCTTTTTATGATTATTATAAAATAAGTGAAAATTGAAATGAAATATAAATTTGATATTGTATATATCAAATTTAACGAATAAATAGACTACGGTATGAAAAGAGTGGGAAGAAATGGTTGGGAGGAAAATAGAAATTTTATAAGTCATTTTCCATTTGATAAAAAAAAAGAGGGACAATGGTATTTGATTGAATATTTTCTGTTTCATTTGTGAGATTAATGTTTAATTTTGATTTTAGGTAATCAATTTTAACATTTCTTTTTCTACCCTGAATCATTCCTTTCGTTTTAATCAATTACATTTTAATTAAACAAAACTTATTTTAGTTTAAAATAACTAAATATAAATTGTAAATTCAATTAGGTAATATATTTGGCATAAAATAATGACTACATATATGACCGAAAATTTTCAATTAATCAAATTTTACAAGAATTTAAAGATGATAATTAATTACGTATGACTAACATATCTTTAGTTGTGAATGATTGAAATAATATGCTAATGTTACACTTAGCTTAACTGTATCAATCATTTGTAGCTTTTCGATCGATCTCTTTAGGTTTCTTTTTAATTTTAATTTTAACTTTAATTATTCCTCTTATTTTTTCCCACGTTCATACAACATTTTCTCATTATTTGCTTTTACTTTTTCCTTTCATTATTTTGACTTTTCATCATCAAATAGCATTCTTTCTCTTTTTACTGGTAATTCAAATTTTATTAATTTATTTATTTAATTCCCAGGAAAAAGATAAGAATAAAAAAAAAAGAAAATGGAAGATAAAAAGAGGAGAAGAAATAAGATGAAGAAGAAAGAAGGACCGCGATAATGAATTATTGCATAACATAAGCAAACAAATCCTCATTTCCTGAATCTTGTAAACCCGGATTCTTTTGAACTCTTGAAGCCGACATTTAACTGATTCGATAACACACATACACAGAGAGACATAAATTGCATACAATTTATCAATTTGAAATGGAAGAATCAGCATTGAATTCGAGAATTTTGCTATCTTACAATGTAATTTAAGTTTTGATTAATGTAACAATAAAAATCAACTGTTGAAATGCAAAGCGTATTTACGACAATTTCACTTTATGCTTTTTTTTCTTTTTTTTGATAAGAAGTTTTATGCTAAAATGATAATTATATTTGTTAATTTTAATAGTAACATGAAGATTTTATTAATAATGCATATTGTAAGATATGTGGGGAAAAATAAACAAATTACAATTTTTAAACTTAAATCTTCTGGGAATAATTAAGATATCCATTTGATTATGTTGATTGGAAAGGCTTGTTGTGTTTATCGATTTTTGACTTCTTTTCCATTGTTTATTTCTTCTAAAGTTTAAATAAAATATTGAAAATAATTAATTAGTAAAAGTTATGATGTTTTCATTTTTACAATCATTATAAGATAATATTTTGAATTAGATTCAATAATTTTTGAAAATATTGCTGGAATAATTTCAGTTTTGATTAATCCATACAGTAATGAATGATGAGATAATTATTGATCCTTACATATTTATTATCAGTTTTATCAATTCCTAATAATGCCTTTTGATGAAATATGATAATATTTACAGTAATACCTTTTACAGGTATTTCCATATCGAGCTTGTGATATTAAGAGAAAAGGCTATGATCGTACACTTATCGATCATATTGCTATCGTATTTTTCGACGATTTGGAACCATTCATTACAGGATGTGTTTCATTGGATAATCAAGTTAGTATCATTGTTATTTTTCAATGTTTTTAAATTTTTTCATGAAAAAAAATTGCTTTTTTTAAGGGAAAATATTTCATTTTTTCATTTCATCTTTAAAAAAAGAGAAAAAATCTGTTACAATTGTAAAGTGTTAAAAAAAATTGAATTTCACTTTGTTCTCTTCCAGGAGCTGTTGTCAACATTTTCATTAGATTCACATTTACATGAACAGTTTTTTTTTTTTTTTTTTCCTAATAGATTAATTTAACTTGCAGGTTTAATTTACAAATGCATTCCTAATCTCGAATTTAATACTGCTACAAAATTTAATGGAAATAGAATGCAACTTACAAACTTACAGATTATATCTTAATTGCATTAAATTTTATGTGGTTTATAAGTTGAAAAAAAAAACTATTTTAATACTACATTTTATAAATGATACTGAAAAATTTTCAATTTAAAATTATCCTAATATTGTTGGAAAAAAAACTTTCAAATCATACTCTACCAATATCAAATAACTCACAATTATCAACAATCATTTGATAAGAAATAGTAATAATAAATAATTCGTATTGTACAAATAATTTTGTTATCTCTAATACTTTAAAAAAAAAAAAATTGAATCAAAGTTATAATTTATAAAAAAATCAATCAACGAAATCTCTATTTGTCATATAAACGACAAATTTATTGATTTATTAATTCCTACTGATTTTCACTTTTTTTTTTTCTTCCTATTTTTCTTCTTGTTTTTTTTATTTATTTGAAATGATTTGTTACCAAGTATAATTGGAAATATATCGTAATATTTTGGATTATGAAATTAAATACCATATATGTGAAATTAATTCATTTTTGTTTTCACTAAACAATTTCGAATGATTTAATAGTGTAAAAGAATGAAATTTTCTTTTTTTTTTTTTTTTTTTGCCATTTATTTGAATGAAAGAATGCTATAATATTAAAGTTTGGTAAAATGGTATGTTACAGATATGATCATTATCATAACAGTTTTTATTGCCATCCTTATTATTATTATTATCATCATCATCACTATCATTATCATCATCATCATCATTATTATCAGTAGCAGTAGCAGTATTAGTACCAGTAAATGGAAATGAAAACCCCCATTAAAAATCAGTAATGAGCATATTTCGTTGAGCTAAAATTTATGGTTTCTTTCCATCCAGTAAACCGTCCTGAATTACATACCATCTGTCTCTTCCTTCCATCATCATCATTATATTGCTGATGTGCTTCATTTTATTTGATCATTTAAATATTACAAACCAATTTTAGGGAAAGGAAATAAGATTAAGAAAAAAGAAGGGATTGATTAAAATATTTTTATACAAAAAAAGAAAAATGAGCAAATAATTTTTTAAAAAAGGTTGAAAAACTTTTAAATTTCACTAACATTATTATTAAAATTTTAATTGGTATCATATAATTTATAGGAAAATTAGATTAGAAAAAAAAATAGTATTTCATCGAATATTCGTCGAATAATCATATGAATTGATTTAATTGATTTAAAATAATTATATGAATTGATTTAATTCAATTAAAATTGTAAAACAATTTATATTGCTTTAGACTTGACAACAATTTCACAGTATTTACTTTTACTTCGTCATTTTCTTCCCTCTCTCTTTTTTTTTTTCTCTCTCTCTCTTTCCTTCTCTTTCCTGCCATATTTAGTTTTTTATTTATCTATCTTTGTAAATTTTTATCATCAAACTTTTGGTAACAATTTCATTGCTCTGAACTGAAGTTTTGATATTTCAAACGATACGATAACATTTAATGTTATTTAAGTATTTGTTGTTGAATATTAAATGTAAACTTTTTTTTTAATGAATATTTCATTATTTAATAAATTTTTGTTTCTTTCTTTCCCGCTTTCTTTCTTTTTTTTTATCTAAACCATAAAATTTATTTAGGTTCGTTTTGCCGAAAAGTCAGGTGCATTGGGTTTGGTTGTTGGACCAGAAAGTCGTATAGTGGCACAAATTGATAAGGTTATATAAAAATTTAAGCAAATTTTTTTGCGTTTTTCACTTTTTATTTTCGTTGTGGAAAAAAATCGACCTATAAACAAAATCTAATATACATTTTTTTTTTTTTTTTACTATTTAGGCAAGAAAAAAGAGTTAAAAATTGAAAATGTCATCTTAAAAAAAATAATTAGGATTTTAATATTTGCTAATTTTAAATTTCGATCATTTAATTAGCTTATTTCAGACACAACGTGGTCGTATACCGGTAGTAATGTTGGATGATTTAGAAACAAAGCGATTGAAAAAGCAATTAAACGAAGCATCACATAGTGGTTCTGTAATTCGAATTGCTTTTGAATATGTTGATTTTGATCCCCAATATACTTTACGACTACAGGCAATCATTTTATCATCTTGAAAAATAATAATTAAGATGATAGAGTGGTGATAATTAATGTAGATGAGATGAAAAGAAGCAATAGCTTGCATCTTCCATTTTAATTAACTGTTAAGATAGGGAACTTTGTAAAATTATTTTATCAAATTTTTTTCAATCAGCATCCTTTAATTAAATCTGTTTCTCTTTTTTTTTTTTTTTTTTCTCACTTATTTTTCTTTTCTTCTATCGTACAACTTCTTTACTTTTATTTCGATTTTATCTTAATTTTATTGATAATAATCATATTATTGTTAGCATGATTGCGAATGATTAACTGATTGACACAGTGACTGATGAACTGACTGACTAATTGACTGATTGATCAATTCGAGAATGTTAGCTTATTTCATTTAAGTAATGACATTGAATGATGAATTTTTCTAAAATAGTATATGCATAGTAGTTAGAAATGATAATCATTAAGATTAATTGGTCAAATAAACATATAGCAGGACTTTTTAGGTTATCTGATCAGAATTTATACAGAAATTTATATCAAGACTTTTTAGGTAATCTTCTCAAATAATTTAATCAGAATTCATATGGTAGCTTCCATAATGCCTGTCAATTTTTCATTTAAATTTATCATTTCTTCATTAATCAAATTATATTTATTACAAATTTCAATATTTATATACGCAGGTCTTTTTCCATTTTCATGCAATTTTTTGGTATTTCTTATTTATTTAATCATAATTTTCCATTCAAACATTCATTTCTAAATGACGAAAGAAATTTACAGCAATTTTAATTAATAGTAAAAGTAAAGAATTTGAAGCTATCAGAAATGTCTATCCGATTTATATAATGAAATCATGTAGTACTTCATTTCGCACTTTATTTGTGATATTTCCCATCTTCTTAATCTTATCAATGTTTACTATCATTTTATATGCTCTTTTACGCTTCTTAACTACAACTATCATCCAATTCTTCTGTTAACCTTTAAACTTTCTCCCACTCAAAATGTTCTATTAGCATTTATTACTGTTCGGTAAATCAAAACATAATTTTGGTAAAATTGAAAATTATTTAAATTTAGATATTTCGACCTACGGTATTAAATATTGGTTTAATCATATTGTTAATATTACTAATAATGTTCATCACTGGTTTGGTATATATCAAAATTCGATGGAGACCTACAACACATCGTGATATTTGGTTGCGAACATTAGCTAGGTTAACAATCTTTTCAATTTTTGTTAAAAATTATCTTCATTTTAAGATATCATACATGCAAAATGTTTTAAATTTTCATTAAAACTCTGAAATTATTATTATTGAAAATTTCGATATCATTCTTCATTTTTAAAAGAAAATCTTTGAATGATATAAATTTTAATAGATCAAATTTAATGATTGATATAAATGTTGATAATTTTACTGAATAATGGATTTCAGTATTTTATTTTCTAAATATTGATGTACGAATAATATATTCTTATCTTATTTTTAGGTATGCTTATCTGTAGATTTATCTTTTAGAGCAGCAGTAAACAAAATGGAAATTCGAAAATTTGAAAAAAATGATAGTGTTGGCATAAATACCACAAGTAAATTGCATAAAAAACGTTCAATATTATGTCTTCCATCAAAACGACGTTATTTACCGGTATTTGGTTCACTTACGTCTGTTGCACGAAGTTATAATGGCCAGGTTTATATTATCATCTATTAATTTATTGTTTTAAATTTTAATCAAAAATTTCAGAATTCTTTCATTTTTTCTCATTTGTTTTTTACAATTATTACATTAAAGTTTCTCTTCCATTCTTTTGTTTCTAAATCAACAATTATTTTCAATTTTTTCTTTTAAGGAACGTTGCAGTATTTGTTTAGAGGAATATAAGGAAGGACAAGAATTACGAGTACTATTTTGTGGACATGAATTTCATCCTAAATGTGTTGATCCATGGTTACTTAGTAATAGGTAATAATGAACATTGTAATTAATTCATTTACTATTTAATAGCATTTAGCAATTGTATATGATTAATTGAAATTATTTAGCACAAAATTTGAGTTTATTCGTTAATTATATAATTCACAGTATTTTATTCTAAGTAATATTTTATAATATTAAATTACATTTGGTAAACATGACTTTATATTTATATTTTTTTGTTTATTTGTGACATCATATATAAATATTCACTTATTTATTCATTGATTTATTTATTTACGTCATTTTACTTAATTTCAAAATTTATTTGTTTATAACGTATTGATTCTCAAAATTTTCAAATTTTTTTGATTAGATTTTGTTTTAACCAAAATTCTCGTATGTATATGTATCTGTTATCACGAAATATTTCAATCTACAAAATCACGATAATTAATATTTTTTAGGCGTTGTCCATTGTGTCAATATGATGTTGTATATAAAGAATATCCTAAAACAGAAAGCAAAACGAAAAATTATCAGGCAAAGTAAGTTCGAAATTTGTTACATGTTATGAAAGATTATGATTTCCACTAAGATCACAACGATTATTTGTTGATCACTACATTTGTTGATGATACTAGATGATATAAGAATTTATATAAATATGAGATCTAAGATACATATTACTACTCAATGCAAATGATCTGTTTAGGAAAGAAGGAACTGCAGCAATATCATTTCAATCATCATATTATCATTCATAGAATCTCAGTTATCATATTAACCTTCAGTAACCATTTCAATTACCATATTACTTATTAGATATATATTACTTCAATCAATAAGAAATGATGAAATGAATAAATATTTTAGCTCTCTATCAGTATGGGATTCACCGAATGGTCCGAGTGTACCATTGTTACCAGTATCATCAGAACATAATGATACCACGATTACTGTTACCAATACTGCTATTACTTCAAATGCAACGGTTACAGCTGTTGCTTATATGCAAATAGAACCTGAAATTCAAACTTCAGCAGAAACGATTAGTAGCAATAATACGATCGATTCTAAAAAAAGGCATCATCATAGAGGAAAAATGAAGATAGAAGATGTTAGCTTTTTTCTTCATTAATCAGTAATAGATTACAGCAAGAAAGATGAAATCTCATGATCATCAAGTTGATCAACCATCATATTATCCTCTCATTTAACCATATTTCTTCTAATTTAATTAATAGTTTATTAAAATTTATACATCCTAATTTTCGAATTGAAGAACAAATTGAAGGGAAAGGATAAAAGTGATAAATAGTAGCTAATCCATTCCATATATAATAATTTTTTTGGGATATTTTACACTTCTTGCTGTCCTATTTCATTCATTTTAACTAAATTATGAAATATGCTTACATTATCATCTTTTAGGTTCATCATTGTCTTGGTTGCAACAGGTCATCATCAATTATTTGTCCCCAACATAACATTGGATGGGATAATAATCGAAAACGATGTAGACGAAATATGGTAAGTACAAGATCAACGAGGCGTTGCTTGCAGAATAGATCTCGATCACTTGGTGCACATCAACGAAGTCAATTTCAAAGGCCATACAGGCCAATTTTCCCAATAAATTTGCCTACTACTGCTGCTTCTTCTTCCTCTTCATCATCATCATCACCATCATCATCTTCTGCTGCTGTTGCTATTGCTGATGTTTCGACTACTTTGAGAGAATTATCACAACAATCAAAGCAAACTATCGAAACTATATCTGGGTAAGGTTTAAGGGCTATTTTTCAACTGCTTGTTTCCTTCTTCTCTCTCTCTCCCAATTTTCCATAAATTAAAACCTTTAATTTTTAACGAATAACATGAATCATCTTTCATTTATGATTATCACTTCAATAACAATAACATATTTCTTATAGTTTAGCCAAATTTCGTAAATTTCTTGCTGAATTTACATTAATGAAATTTAAGAAACTAACAATAATAATTTCAGTTACTCGTCAGATATATCATCATCATTTCCGGAAGCAGATCGACCGAACTCACCAGCAACAGCTGCTGCGGTAACAATCATATCTCGGCATCATTCGCTTGTCGGAAATATACCCAATAAACCAATTCCGGAATCTAACGTACGTCAACAGCAGCAACAACAACAACAAAAAGAAGAGCTGCAGCAATCAACCAATTTGAGAAAAACGTATCAACCTGTGAAATCCATATCAAAATTCCCTGCTACAATTCCATTTCAAAGGATCTCATCCGAAAAACACCAAATTTTATAAAATTCTTCAAATGATATTCAGGAATATAATTTATAATGAATTGATGAAATTGAAAATAATTGCCAAAAACAAACAATTATTTGTACTGATGAATTACATGAAGCCATATAAAGTTGAACTAATTTGATATCATGAAAATGATCAGATCATAGTAATAGGAATAAATGGTGATTTAATGATAACAATTTAAGATATCATTAAAAGGATTAATTATTTCATATTAATAAATATTCCGAATACATTTCAAAATATTTAGGGAAATTTTTTCTTTTTTCTCGTCTGTTTCTTTCTTTTGTTTTTCTTTTTTTAGTATTCACAGTGATAAAATATTTGTCAAACTTTAGGTAGTTAAAATGAGTTCAAATTTTCGGGAAAAAAAAAATATGGGTTTAATAGGGCAAGCGAAAGATGAGGATAGGAAAGAAGAAATGGAAATAAAGTGATTGAATACAATAGACAATATAAAATATGTAAATTAATTTTATAACTATAGGCTTAATTATGGATTAATGGAAAGGATAAAAAAAAAAAAAAGCATTGTAGCATATGATTTTTTTCTTGTTCAAAATTTAAATTTGTAATTAATAACTATTAATCGATTAATGCTTGAGTTAGTAATATTTTAATATTTATGGGAATGGAATAAATAGATGATGATGATGATGATGAAGAGTGATGAATAGTGATTTTAGGCTTAAATTTTTTCCATTTCATATTTTGTATTATTTCTTTTTTTTTGTTTCATTTATACTGAAAAAATTCCTCTAGCATGTATTTATATTGTATGAAATTTCCCATTTCAAATATCATTTGTTCAATTTAGTGGAGGTAATTTTAAAAATCTGATTTTGATACTATCGAAATTACTTCATATTATAAGGTATGGTAATACTGCCTCAAAAAAAAAAAAAACCTCACCACCTTATGTACATAAATGTTTATTATATCTATATATATATATATATATATACATATATATATATGAATATAGATATATATAACTGATGAATGTGATACGAATAATTCCCCTTTTTATAAGTTTGTATTAATTTGAAATGCTACTTAATGAATTAACATGCTTAAGATACTTTTCATAATAGCAGCATTATTTGAATAAATTAAATTTAGTCCTTCCAATTTACCATAAAATAACTGCCAATTTAGAATGAAAAAAAAAAAAAAAAAAAAAAAAAAAAAAAAAAAAACCTGCTTTTGATATAGGAAATGTGCATATACCTAAAGAGTTGTTGAGAAAAAAAAAAAAAAAAGTAATAATTTCTCATACTTTTTTTTCTTGTGTAAATTTCCATATTCATATGAAATTCTTTATGTTAATCGAAGAAATTCACAACAACATTTTAGGGAAAAAGTAAACGTAGCGATATCTTTTTTGTTTCACGAAATAAAGCTTTTCATGTATGCCAAAATAATTTGCCTTCGAAATGGCACTTTGTTGTTACTTTATTTATTTTTCACTTTTTTTTATCTGATCGATGATATCAGTCAATAAATCAAGTTCTTGTTTCGATTTATTTGTTTTTTTTTTTTCTTTAATCAACGATTCTTAAATTTGAAAATACAAAGTGATTAAAGGAAACATAATGCGAAGCACATCTATTCTTTCTACACACGTTAGCATTTGCAAACATGAAGGAATGGGCCACAGTTGAAAAAATTCCACAATTGCAAAGAAGGATAACTGAGTGACGAGAAAACTAAAAGGTGAAGAGCATATTTACAGCAGTGAGTCTTATAAATGACTATCATAAATAGAAATACTAAAACAAAAGATATCTTCATCTACGACAACATTCAAGCAATCATTTTCTTACAACTACTAGTTTTGGAACTGCACTAAAATTGTTAGTTGATAATACATGGAAGGATCTAAAAATGTAATTCGAGATGAAAGTTGTAGGTCCATTAAATGCTTTTCGTTTTATCTTCATTTTTTATATAAATGGACATGTTTTTTCTCTTGTATTTGATACTGTTTCTTTTCTTGTCAAGAATACGAATTCCCCATTTATTATTCTTTTTATAAAGAACTACTTGCAAGTCGGACGTGAACAAACATCGATTTTTTGAAGATGCAACATACCAAACGCGTAACAACTTCCTCAGATTTATCCAGTGATAGAGCTATCCTCAGCTTGTTTCTGTTTTAAACTAAAGATGAAACTGATTGATAAAATAAAGTTGAAATAAGGATTACGGACAACAGTCATAAATAATACACTAGCTATAAACTATCTTTATAAATATAAATCTCATTAATACTAAGAATCAATATTACGACAAGTAGTTGATGTTGTTTTGCAACCTTCGTATTCTTCCAAATTTGGATTTCCTAAGTCTCCATGTCCACTATTTTTATTCATACCAGGAAACCTCGAAAGAGGAGCACCAAAGTTCTTCACACATGCACACCTGTAAAAGAAACAATAAATTAAACTGCCGTTATAATGATAAAATAAGAAGTTCAATCCCAGATGTGTTGAAGAGGAAGATGCCTCTACTGCTTATAAAATAAAACATTATAGTACAGGATTTTAATTTACCGGTAAGATTTTGATTTCGCATCAAACAGTTTTCTTGGTACTCCAATCCATTCCCTTTCGATGCCACCACTAAAATGTAATTTGGGATCAAAATCCCGACAAAATCTACACCGCATAAATCTTCTTCGAAAATATGTGTGGAAAAACATATGTGCACATAATCATAATTAAACAAGAGCAATTACAACAATAAGTAAACGTTATTCGTGACCGTTAAGACTTAGAATAAAGAACCTTTTCTTCGAACACCACACTCGGCCACCAATATCTTTTTGCCATTCAGAATTACAAGGTGGAAAAATTTTTGTTTCTTCCGCCTGCATATCTTTCCAGTGAAGCGCATTTTGTATCAGTTTGATTACTTCCTAAAATTTGAAATTTTCTCCAGAATTTGTTCTCATTAATTAGATCAGCTTTAAATTATATACAAAAGATAAGGATGACGATATTACTATTGGACAGGACTTTAACATCTTCACTACACCTACTCTCGGTTCTGATTTTCATATCATCATTTGAGATTTATAAATTATTGAGACTACAATATCCTTAAGATGTGCTGAATCAGTGTACAGGTATTATCGAAAAAAAAACCAACTTTGAATTTTGCAAGCACTATGATCCTGGCATTATCAATATGAATCCTTCACCTATTGGCCGTTGCTATATACCGTTACTACACGTTAAATTTTGCATGAAAATTTTGTAACTACTAAAACTACTACACTATAAAATAATGCATGAAAAAAAACACGACACTTGAAAAGAAACACAGTCTTTCAGAAAGAGTATAATCTGAAACTGTGAGTAATATAACGGTTTTACTTCTTGGCCGTTGTAACGATTTTTTCATTTTTCATTTTAGGCGCGCTAGATTTAGTCATAATAATCAAACAAAGAATGTTGAAAATCATACTTTTAAACGTGAAGTTGGTTTGCCAGAAGCATCATAGTATGTTCCCTGCAGATAACCAGCGAGATTATAATCTTTTTCGTAAAACTTGATCCAGTCAAAAATACTCAACAAATCTTGATCACTAAAACCTTCAACATCATCTACTAGACCTTTTTCGGAAAAATCACCACTGACAAATGCACGCGTTGCATCACGACCTGAATAAAAACTTAAATATATTAACGACACATTTTTTTTATTAAACAAGAAGAGTGACCGAATTTCTGCATTTAATGCTCTTAAAACTAATCATAATTTGCTAACGAGCTTTCAGTGCTATATTAATTGATCCTCAAAATCGTTCGATCTTCCGGTTTCAGCCTCCATATAATGTAGGTGTATTACGAACATAACTATTTCAACCTCTCACCCCTCAAATTCCTATCTGCCTGAATAAACATAATCGTCCAAGATCGATCATCTCTAAAATCTATGTAAAAGTACCATCTTGGATCAAGTTCCTCAATTAGATATTAGATAACAGTATCGATGGACATTCATAATCCATGAGACAAGCAAATTATGATTGTTTAAGCATACTACGAAAAATGAGTTAGAAATACCAGCAAAGAAATGATATGAACCGTCGGGACCATAATGCTTGGCACCTTTTTGCACATCGTATATACGACCTAATATGGCGAGATATGTTCCTTTAGACGGACGCGTTCCATCGAAGAAAGATAACTGTTCCCTGTAGTGCCTCATTGTATAAAATGCACCATTGGCAAAAGATTTCAACAAATGATATTAACAGAATCCATAATCCATTGATGAATAGAAGTCGTACTTTGTCAAGACGGGTAGGCTAGCATCAACTTTTTCCATAAATATAACGCCACTTGTATCCACTTTTTGTTTTGCACGACTTCCTTTGGTTGGAGAAGTCGAAGTTTTGGGATTTTCATCATTAATCAAAGAAAGCAAACTATCCAACGATCGACGAACTAAGCCAATGATATTTTCAACCAATGGGAGCTGAAATATTGATGAGCAAGCATAACGGAACTCGATCAACTATGCCTATTACTCAGTGAGGTAGAACAACCATCACAGGTACAAATTATATCTGGCATTTTGATGGATCGTATTTAAAATTTTATCAAAAAAAAGTGGACAACCTAAATACCTAGTGAAATAAGCAGAATAATCAGCTGTGCATCATTAAAAATGAAAATATAATAAGTTCTCTTCAAAACTTAGCTGGAAAAATCTGTTTCGAAATTTGCAAGCATACCTTTCGAGAGTGTTCTGATATCCATGACAAAACGGGCAATAAAACATCACCAGTACTAAGACCATTGTAACTGAACAAGAATGTTATAAACATTACCTAAAAATTTGTTGAAATGAAGTAACAATATTTGACGAAATTTCTTGTCTATCAAAAGGTACCGACTAATGTTTGGGATGTTAAATTAAATTTGCCTGTATTTCATTAGGCTATGATGTATGTTCTTATACACGACAATGTTCGAAGGAAGTTATGCTTGTGATAGAATAGAAAGCATTCCAATAATTTCTGCACTCGCAATATTTTAGACTTATATACAGGAAAACAATATCCTGCTAAATGCTCTTTTTTATTAATTCCTTTCCCATTCATCTACAATGAACTCCTTCTAGTAATAGTTTTGAATCATATATATTCAGCAATGTGGTTTCCGCTCTACCACCAGTTCTATAACAGCGAATAAAGAATGTCACTTGGCACTCAATTGAAATTATCATAGGAAAATGAAGAAATGTTAAAAAAAAAGATGAAAAGATCAAAGTTTATAAACTTAAATATGATGCGGAACAAAGTGACGATGACGATTTTCGACAACAAACTCAGACCTGCAATGCACAATAAACAAGCGCAGAAGTTTGAAGTTGTGGTCGAGGATAATACAATCTTCTTCTAACCGCGCTTACACTCCGATCATTTCGTGTTTCATTGTCGTGATTTGACTGCACTGATTTTTGTCTAAAAAAATATATCAGTCAAACTGAAATGTTGACATTGCAAATAAAAGAAGAAATTGCTTAATAATATTTTCTTTACAAATGCAGTTTACAAAATTACTTTACATGTGCATGGAAAATTTCCCGACAGATTCTTTTAAACAACAGACCCATAATTCCAGCTGATAAACATATATGCCTATTAGAAACGTTCATTCAGACAAAATGGTCTTGTTTGCTGTGAAATTAAAAAAATGCACACATATGTGTAATTGACAACTTCAAAATTTTTATTTATAGCAGTTGCAATTTTGTGGTTTTCAAAATAGTTCCACGTGTATATGCAAACTTCTTTAGGGAAATAATATAATGATTTGTGTTAATTTTATTCAATCAATGAAATGCATCTGTATAACATTGAAATGTTCGTAGAATTCGTCGAAGTTATGCATAAAATTATTATATATACTGTGAAAATTAAAAAAAGCATACGCATAATTTGCAATATACTTTTTGCTAATCTCTTAAACAGAACGACTTTATCTCAAAGCCTGTTAACTTTTTTTTTTTTGTGTAGAAAATTAACTAAGCAGAATATGCCCAATCATCCCTCATTACAGTGCCTTACCTGACCAGAACATAATTTCAGGCTAATACATCTTATGCATTAACCATAGAATATGTTTACATATCATTTGCTCAATTTCAAGCATACGGCAATTATGATTAACAGCTAATCAGTTCGTTTAATCTATTCAAGCGATAATGAATAAATGATGATTATTCCTATCGATCAATAAGAAACAAAACAGTGCATTACATTCATTTAGCTTATTCAAAATTTACGAAGTTAAAATTTTTCAAATAATTGCAAAAAAGAAAAGGATTAGTAATAAAATAAACCTCATTATGATATGGCAGTTTTGCTGAAAGTGTTGAGAATTTTGTCTACTGACGTTGTCAGTTCAACTTGACACAAATATCTTCACTGATGCCACATATTGTTTGTTCGATGTTTTATTTTGTCTGGAAGAAATAATAATAACAGTCACTACTTATCACACTGATATTATTATTATCATTTCTTCTCATAGGTCAAATAATGGGTCAACATACAATTAATAACAGTTTTATTTTTTATCAATTAACTGATAATACATTCACTCCATACTTTCATTCTTTCAACAATCGAAAAAGAAAACAAAATAAACACGAGAAAGAATAAAACGAATAATACACACACACAGACACACACACACACAGACACACACACAGACACAGACACACACACACACACACCACTCATTGCACAAACCGAAGTGATGTATGAACGAAGTTTAGCCGTAAATTCTCAAGTGATATTGGAAGATATATAGCGAAAGAGCACTTGAAAATGAGAGAGGATAAGAGAGTGTGAGAGAAAATTAAGGTAAAGGTAAAAAAGAAAATTTCGAAAAAAAAAAAAGAATGAACTTTGTGTGAGCGAAAAAAACTTTTAATTTACAAAAGATAAATTGAATGTTTTAATAAATTGTTCAATTAATCACAGTATATGCATTTGTGCTTACATCTATACATGTCAAAGTTCACGTGTAATTAATGTGTAAAAATGAAAAAGTTATGCATACATAATTATAAATGATTTAATTAATTACTGGCATATAATATAGGATCTTGCTTACAATGTAGGTTTCGTAAAGGGTAATTTTGAACTTATATAATTTTGAAAAAAAAAAGAAGATAATTTTTAACTTATATGTGAAGCTATTATGTAAAAGGTAATTTCTACTGATTAAATTTCGCATAGAAGTGGAAAAAAAAAAAGGAAAGGAAAGGAAAAATAGTATGACAGAAAAGATTTTGTCTCATACAATAATTGATATTATTTTTTTTAAAGAAATTATTAATTTCATAATAATAAAATGATTTCAATAAAAATTTGTTCAATTAAAATATCAACAACCTTTATAATTTTGACACATAGTAATGAAATATTTATAGGATTCTTTGCTTATTATTTAATGGATAATTAAAGAAAAGAAATCAATAAATGAATACCGTTTGAATAATAAATGAATTTTATTTTCATCTCCATTTTTTGTATATAGATTGCTTTATAATATTTTCTAATCATTATAACTGAATGTTGGATGAATTCAATTATCTGTTACTTAAAAATGTTAAATTCATTTCCGTTCCATTATCGATGAAGATTATTATCCATTTTTTTTTTGCTTCAGTTCATTTCTTATTGAAATAAAAATGATAGAAATATGGAAATAAAAATGATGAAAACTTTTCACATCGATAGGTTCACCGACCGAATTCTACATTCAATTGCAAAAAAAAAAAAAAAAAAAAAGCATTGGAAAATGTAAAAATCCCTTTTTTTTTTTGTGTGCCAAATGAAATGTCTGAACAAATTAATCTCTTTTTGATGAAATGAGAAGAATTTTTAAAGTACAATTTATTAAAGGAAATGTGTGAAATTTTAAAAAGATTAAAATTGTCATTCACTCCATACAATTTAAATCTTAAGTTAAAAAAGATTGATAGGTTAATGTAATAAATATTAGTTTATGTACTATTTATACATCAATGATAGTATTATTTATTGGTAGTTACGATAGATTAACATGAAACGTTGAAAATAAGCATAAATTCGTATTTTTTGAAATATTTCAAGATTGCCGAGTTGATATTCATTGATTTGTAATCTATGCTTGATTGGATTCGAATTAAATCGATTATAGTAATCAGTTATGAAATAACAAATTGAACTTAAAGAAATAATAATTTAGCACATCGTAACTGATATGCTTAGTTTATCGATGCAACAGAAAATGTAACTTTCTCTTACTTAATTTAACAACTCATAATTAATTAGAAATACCTAAAAAAATTATTCATTTTTCCTCACCCTATATTTCCGCTAATTCCTAATCATTTTCCAACACTTCCGGTCTGTATGTATTTTCCATTTCACCAAATGCAAATATTTACCCATTTAAATAGTAAAAAACTCAATTACATACTGTTATAAATTGTCAGTTTAATTTAATTTCTCATTGAACTATCTATCTTCAATGCTATTACATTTGAAATATATTTCATTCAAATTAATATATTTCTTTTTGTAATAAATTCAACACAATTTTTTTTTACTATTTAAAATTTATTTTTTTCAAAAATATATTTGTGAGTGTGTGTGTGTGTGTGTGTGTGTGTGTGTGTGTGTGTGTATGTTTGTTCGTATGCATAATTATATAATATGCTACGATTTGTTTGCATATTTTAGATTATTCACCGTCTACAAATGCAATGATTATCGGAGAAGGAAAAAGTGATAAAAGAATGTATGAGTGATTTGGTATCATTCGTTTTGATTTTATACTATCACAGAAAGGAAACAGATTAATGAATGTTTGACATAGAGAAAGCTTATGTTGAAAGAATGAATAATTTTGTTGCTTCATTGATCTTTTATTTATTTTTTCTTTTCATTTATCATTAAATTTGAGAATATTTATTTATATTCTTATTTAATAATTCGTGTTTGTGACAAATATTATGGTGACATATATGTATTCGAAATATCTAATAAGAAAAATGAAATTATTATTATTATTATTATTATTATTATTATTATTATTATTATTATTATTATTATTATTATTATTATTATTATTATTATTATTATTATTATTATTATTATTATTATTATTATTATTATT
>JABVXV010000590.1:0-23998 GCA_013365325.1 Dipetalonema caudispina | reverse complement strand
ATTATTATTATTATTATTATTATTATTATTATTATTATTATTATTATTATTATTATTATTATTATTATTATTATTATTATTATTATTATTATTATTATTATTAATATTATTATTATTATTATTATTATTATTATTATTACTATTATTATTATTCAGTTAATAACATTATTCATATGGTATTACTATTAATGATATCACTATTATCATTATTTTGACTGTATCGTTACCGTTATTATGATTGTTGTTGGCAACGTGTAATATCGTATAATATCGTATAATAGTATTATATTAATCTTATAAATATTATCCTTATACTTCTTACTATTTATCAATATAATCATCTAACTATATTCATCTTTTTTTCTAATTATAATGATTATTTATCATCATCTATATTGTTTTTTTTTTTTTTTTTTTTTTTCTTTTTCCTCTTCTCTTTTAATCATCTTAGCTAATCGAAATAAAATAAATGAATAAACTGCCTTACATTACGCTTAGTCCAATTGACTTGCATTAAAACTTGGCATTCTCTCATCGTTTTTTTCCTGAAAAATAAAAAGAAATTTATTTCTTTCAATAACTTAAAAAAAAAAAAAGCTATCGTATACAAACCAAATTCTCTTTTAACTAAGTATTTTATTTTATTTCACAATAAAAAAAAAAAAGAAAGTTTTATTATTTTTTTTTTTTTTTATTTTAAGATTATTTAATTTAATTTATTATTTAATACATTTTTCTTTTTCACTTTTTAAAGTATGTTGAAGAATATGGAATAAAAATATGATAACCTTACGGTATAATCATAATTAACCTTACGGTATAATCAAAAATATGATAACCTTACGGTATAATTATAGAAATATGGTCAAAAAAAAAAAAAAAGAAAGATAATTGCAACGGCAATGAATTAATCAAGTAACCTATGCAGATGTATTAGGTGAATTAAAGAAATGCTATGAAGATTTAGGATATAAAACAGCTTTACTATCTGTTATTTGTGTATATGTCTGTGTGTGTGTGTGTGTGTGTGTCTGTGTGTGTGTATGTGTCTGTTTGTGGTATCTCTATGTGTAGAGATAGGTTATTGAGTATATATGGATGAAATATGAATGTACCGCAAGATATGCGGCATAGCTTATCTGCTAATGAGAGATGATTTGATGGTAATTAATTGTTCGAATTAAAAGCTATTTTTATTAACAGCCTACAGTAGAAGCGGCATGAAGAAGCATAACATGGGTACATCTACCTCTACCACCTGTCCTTGTATGACCTATACATACATATAAGGAGAGAGAGAGAGAGAGAGAGAGAAAAAGAACAGTCTAGTAAAGACCAATAAACCGTTATACTAACTATAAGATAAAAGAAAAAATTTTAGAAAGTGAAAAGATTTTGAAAAGAATTAAATATTGCATAAAAGATAAAAAGGAATAAGGAAAAAGCAAGAAAAAAAAAGGTTAAATTAGAGGTAACAAAAAAAAAAAAAAAAAAAAAAAAATCAAGGAGAGCAATTAGCCGATCCTGGATTATCTGTTTTAGGATGATGATTTTCATGAAAAGGTCAAAAAGGTTACCGCCAACCATATAAGTTGAAATTAGGTCTATTGTGCTTCTTCTTCTCCTTCTTCATTACCGCATACCATTGTCTTAATTTTCCTGAATATTCCAAAATGTCTTTTTTTTTCTATTTTATTCTTCCGCATTTATCAATTTATTCCAGTCATAAGCTATCAAATACTAATAATTTATTTTCTATAAATAATAATAATTGAAATTTTGATAAACTGATCAGGAGAAAAAAAAATTGAAGTAAAAATTTCATTTGTTGATTTGTCCTAAAATATTTCGCATCAATATTATTTTAAATTCAAAATCAAATGATAGTGTTACGATAAAAATGGGAAAATTTTTGTATTGAAAAATTTGAAAGATTGTAAAATTTATTTGATAATAGTGTTATTTACCTGTTGTTATTATTACTATAATTACTAGCATTAAATTTTCAACATTTTCCTCACATATTAAATTTCAAACATTCACTAAGATTGCCAAATTTTTATTAAAAAATTTTTCCATTCAAATTTTTTTACTCTATTCCATCTCTTATTTGCATTCATTCGAAAATCATTCATATCAATATTTTATTGTTGTTTTCGCTTTTGTTTTTAGCTTTTGTTTACGTTCTCTTTCTAAAAAAAAAAAAAAAAAAAAAAAAAAAGGAAAAATTTGAATAAAATGTAACTATTGAAATTTTATATGAGAAAAAAAAAAAAGAGAAAAAGAAAAAAAGAAAGAAATTTTTTTTTTTTTTTTTTGAATTACATATATGTTTATCAAAATTTTTCAAAAATTGTACATTTTTCCCTCTTTTTGAAATATATTCTCGAAATTACAATAGTAATTGACAACTGAACAATACAAATTATAATTGTAGTTGAAGATGAATATATGGGACAAAAAGAGATGGAAGTGAAATATTGGAGACGAGACGGATTAGCGGTACTTCCCTTCATTCGACCCCCTTTTTTGAGTTAGTCTATTTTCCGATCCAATCCCTTCAAATCATTTATTGATGTTAGGAAAAGAATAGGACACTACGGGTTGAGGTTATTACTTCAACAGTTATATACATACTGATACTTATACACTACCTTTATTATTATTTCAACATCCTACAACAACTATTACTATCACATTACCGTTACTACGACCACTATAACCAACCAACCAACCGGTAGTTGCAATTAATGGCATACATTATTCATGGATAGATAATATAACTTGACATTATTATTACCATTACGAATGATGATGATGTTGATGATGATGATGATGATGATGATGATGATGATGATGATGATGATGATGATGATGATGATGATGATGATGATGATGATGATGATGATATTTATCATCTTTGCTTAATTGAGGGAAGAATGAAAAGAGAAAATTTGAAAATTTATTTGTGTTAATCAAAATAATAATCTTTCAATTATAAATAGGCAAGTAAAAGTTATATATAAAAAGATTTAACAATGCAATATCTAACTGTTAAATGTAATTGTCAAATTTAATTCATTATGAGATGATAGATAAATATATTATTAACTGTCATTATATGTTTCATCATCTATCACACATCTATCTCCTTTAATTCAACTATAAAATTGTTGATTTAAATTAAAGTTTAGAAAAAAAGATTTGAAAATTGGTTGAAGGAAAATATTATCTGAAACTTTGTATATTACAATGTTTCAGTTGTTGAAAAATTTGTTGCTAAATTATAAGTCATCGATCAAAATGATAATATTCATTACGTTTTAAGATTATTTATATCATAATTACGAGGGTAAGGTAAAATAAAGGAAAATGAAGGTGCAATAATTGTTGTAGAAGATTTTATATTAGTTATTAAAAAAAAAAAAAAAAAAAAAAAACGATATTTGATTTAGATTTCTACGAGAAAAAAATGAAAAAAACTGATAATTGTATAATTAATAATCAAAATTCAGCGATATGATTAATTTTGATCATCAAAATTACCTATCAAAAATAAATTGTATCATATTTGATCACTTATTTATCATTTAGGAATTTTATTGGCACTTTTTCGAATAAATGGATAATTTTCACAGAAGGAAATAAGGAAGTTTTTATTTTTTTTGTAAAATATTATTAAAAATTTTAGATTTCTTGTAGAATATTGATTGAAAAACTGAAAAAAAATAGGTGATAACTGATAACAGATTTAGTAGAAACTATCAATTCATGCTATTGAAGCTCGGGAAATAAAGTATATATTATTTGTAGATAATATGGATTGGGCGGGGAACATTTTCATCAGGGGAAGAAGAGGCGGGGGAGCAGGAGAGATGGAGGAAAAAGTCGAGAAATAGAGAAGAGAGGGAATCGAGATTAAAGCTTCATCCAGGATACATGCAATCATTTTTTACTGATAATTATTTATTGATTAATGAAAAGGTCTATCCAATATTATCAACGTATCAATTATTCAAGTTTATGCAACATTTTTTATTTGAAAAAATTTTGATTAGAAACTTTAAAGTTGACGTAAGAAAAGGTAACAAATAATTAATTTATTAATTAAATTAACCATTTTTTTTTTTTGCTGATAACAGGTTGATGTTTGATATTCTTTAAAGTTAAAGTTACATATTATCAAATAACATATATATGTGTAAAAAAAAGCAAACTATGATTATTTGTTGAATTTCCAGAACTGATATGGTATGCAAATAGAAGAAATCATAAATTTTGAAATTTTATTATTACAAGTGTCATAAATAAGTCAATTACAATTAAAAATTTATCTTAATTTCAAAAAAAACCTCAAAAATCCATTTAGGATATGTATGCATCAATCTTTTGATAATATTAAATTAATTAGGTTTGCAGCACTACTAATGATTGATTGAGAACAAATATTGACATTATAACAACCATCCATATTAATAAAAAATTTTAATTATAATTTTATAGTAATTAAGTTATTTCATTTTTCTTTACTTTCTTTTTTTTTTTTTGTTTGTTTTTATGCCAATTTAAACTGTTTATAATAATTCTTCACCTTTTTCTTTTCCTTTTTTTTTTCCATTACTTGCACTTTATCAATGAATTAAATCAAACATACAATAAATATATGAAATAAATGGAAGATTGGGAAGGGCGGAGGAGAAAATAGTAAAAAAAAAAAAAAAAAAGGAGTGAAACAATTCAATATATGGAAAAAAAAAATGACAAAAGTAAAGGAAAATTTATGTGATAAATAATGAAATGATTTATTTTATTTTTCTAATTTTTCTTTTTTTTTTAATTTGGGAAAAATAAATTTCATATCGAGGCTATTCATCAAATCAATAAAATAACTCTCTCTCTCTTTCTCTCTCCCTTTCTCTCTCTCTATATATATTTGTATATATATATATATATATATGAATGGTTTTTGACTTAAATTTCAACTTCCCTTTTTCTCATATTTTCCCGAGCAGTATCAATCAAAATTTTGGCTTGCCTCTTATCTCAAACAAAAAATATGGAATAAATTAACGATGCTTCGGAAAGAAAAAAAAAAAAAAAAAAAAAGGAGAAAAAAAAAAGTTTATTCTAAAAAGTGCCATTCACTGTTTAAACTTCTCCCATAATAATAACCACTTTCTCACTTCTTTCCCGTAATTCGTCATTCTGAGAATAATTCCAAAAATTGTTTTTTTTTTTTTTTTTTCTTTTTCCTTTGTTTATTCCAAAATATATGGTTCATTCATGAACAAATTGCATGAAACGATAGAAAGAATCAATCTTGGAGTATTTTTTTTTTTTTGACTATTTGTTTGTTGTTTTAATACCTATTCATTTTGTTTTTTCGTAATTTTTAATAAATTTAAATGTAATTGGAATGATTTACTGATAATTTATGCCTAGGATTTTTTTTTTTGGATAATTGAAGTTTAAAATGATAGTAAAATTTGAATTTAATTTAGTAATAAAAATACAATTCAATATGTGCTATAATGCATTGTCCTAAATTTTTTTGTGTAAATTTTGATAATAATTCATTTCATATAGTTTCTATAACTTATAACACCGATCAACCATTAATTTTCCTGTTTGGATACTATACATGTGATGAATAGCGGTAGTATAGAAGCAAAATGAAGCTTCTCCGTTTGAGGTTACATGAAGAGCATGAAGACAGCATCATGTGTTACCCAAATAATACCAGGTGAACAAACCAATTACAGTTTCATCATCTGACACAGTAACTGGAGAAATGCTTATAAATCAATTGGAAGAATTTAGAAATTGTTACATGCTAATTAATTATATTCTAGAGTAATAAAATTCAAATCAATAATTATTCAATGTGGGACTATATGTAATTTGTAATTACACAACAATAACTTATCAGACAAATTAATTGGTATACTAATATGTATATTGGTTTTAGCTTTTCATTTCTATTGTATGTTTTGCTAATTTTAAAATTGTTCATCCTTGATTTTTTGAAATGATAAAAACAAATGTGAAATATTACATTTTCACTTTTGCCTGGAATTTAATCGTCACTTTTAATGAATTTTATAAATAATGAAGCTGTAACGGTGGTATTGCTTATTACCATATATGAAAAAAAAAAAAGAAGTAAGAGAATGGGTGAATTTATTCCTAAGACGAATGGTTGAGAATAAGATGAAGGAGTTGAAGTTGAATGCCTATTGGATGAAATGGACTCCTCGCTCCACCCACTTCCTTCATTCATTCTTCAATCCAAACCATAATCAAATTTCAATTCTTCCTTCGATTACATTCCTATATTTTCATTTCTTCTATTCCAATCATTTCCAGCTTATTCTTATCTCAATCTATCCTTTCTCATGACTCATAACACTATTCTATTTTCAAATATTTGATTTTAGTTTGTAAGTATGTGATTTGTTGTTTTATTTTGTTTTTTGTTTTTTGTTTTTTTGTTTTTTTTGCTATAATATATCGTTATGTTACGATAGGATTCAAAGTTTTAGTTTATGCCAACATTTTTTCTCAAATCTTTTTTCAAAACATCAAAACATAGCGGAAGAAATTTGCATATAAAAAAGAATATATTCTCTTCACGTGGTTTCTTTTTCTACTGTCATTATCGTTCGCTTTTTTTTTTTTTTTTTTTTTTCTAAAACCATCAAAAATTGTTTACTCCCCTTTTCTCTTCTATTCTTTAAACTGTTATAGTTCCCCCACTTATCGCTTTTCTCTTTTCCAAACCTTGTCTGTGATCGTAGATTATGTTCCGTACCGTATCACTTGTCAATTCTCCTAATGAAATTTGAACCTTCTCTCGAGTTATTCATTATTATATATTCAACTATTGATGGAGAATAACTATTGATGCTGTCGAATCCATCCAATTTGATCATTTTAAAATTAGGATTGTATTTAAAAAGAAATTACAATGAAATTTATAATAAACAAGAGTGCATTATCCTTAATCACTGTTATTTAATTCAAAGTTACCATTGATATTTACCATATATCATTTTAATCAACAAAAGTTATTTTTCTGCACAATACTCAATTATTGCATGAATTTAATTCCTAGTCAGATGTCTCTTGGATTTTATTGGAAACAAATTAATCCCTTATTTTCTTCTTTCTTCATTTTTATATAAACACAATTTTTCAATAAATGAATTATTATTCAATATATATTATTGTAAATCGTTTCTTTTAATATTACTTTTAATTGTATGAGACACTTTTTTTTTCAATTCCAATTAGATATGAAGATTCAATATTAATTTAATTTTACTATTTGTCCCAAATCTATCCGATAACCTAAATATATATTAATTGCATCTCAATATTATACTGCTAATAGTTAATTAATCACGAAAATAGAACAAGACAGAAGTTTTGGTAAATTTACTCTAACAATAAATACGATCATATTTTGATTAAACTAAGAAACAAAAAGATTTAAATTATTTATTTGTTGATAGTTTATCGTTAGTAAAATAGGCAAATTGATTTTTTTTTTTTTTTTTCTGTAGCCAATCAATGATTACTATTATTTTGCACATGTAGATATATTAAACTAAACGATTGGTAGAAAATTTTTATATGGAAACATTTATGCATTCCTCTTGCAATCTTTTTAAGTATGGAAGAATTTTTTTTCCTTTTTTCTTTTTTTTTTTTTGTCATACCTTAATGTTAGATATAAATTTTAGATTTCCCAAATTTATTCATTTATGGATTTGAAATATATTTGATAATATTAATAATATTCCATATAATTTTATTTGATAATTCGATATGATTTTTATTAATGCTAAAAAAAAAAAAAAAAAAAAAAAATAATTAATTTTAATTTTAAAAAATAAAAATAATTTCTTTTTTTTTTTTTTTTTTTTTCTTTTTCTTCTAACAACAAATTATTTCATCATATTCATAAATGTTGTATTCATCAAGTGATGAATGAATTCATGCTAGCGATATCTTTTCCTGATAATAAATAAGTTTATTTGTGATAGGAAAAGGAGAAGGAAGAGAAAGATGTAATGATAAACTAAAATAAAGCTGTGTGTGTGTGTGTCTGTGTGTGTGTGTGTGTGTGTGTGTGTGTGTGTGTGTGTGTGTTTATGTATTATGATGTGTTAGGGTTAAAATTATTGGAATCTTTCTCTTTTCCCTTTTTCATATTTTTCGTCGAGGTAGGGCTTGAAAATCTAATATCATGGAAAACGAATAGGAGGAGGACTTCGGGTGGAAGATAGGAGGAGATGGGAGAAGAGGAAAAGGGAATTGAAGAGGAATGTGGGTGGGAGGATGAAAATAATGAAAAAGGATTGGGAGAAAAATGGAGACGGGAGTAGAAATGGAAATGGAGATAGGAGAAGAAATGAAATTGATGGATCATGAAGGAGAATGTCTATTGTTAGCATCAAATTATCATCATCATTATCATCATTCATCATCAACATCATCATCATTCATCATCATTATTATCATCATCATCATACAACAAACAACAAACAACAATAATAATAATAATAATAATAACAACAACAATAACAATAACAACAATAGTGATTTGCTACCAGCAAGAAGAAAAATCATCCCAGACAGAGAATTTTATACTACCCAATCTTTTCGTTCTCCTCCTTCTCCTCCTCTTATTTCCTCTTCATCCTCCTCCTCTTCCTCCTCCTCTTACTCTTCTTCCTCCATCTTCATCTTCTTTCTCCATGTCATCCTATCATCATCATCATCATCATCATCATTATCGTCATTTGATCCAAGCCCACCTCCTCTTCTTCTTCTTCTCCTCCTCCTCCTCCTCCTTTTCCCTCATCCACTTTTTCCCCCCGCCTATTTATCTCGAAATTTCTTTCTTTTACTACAAAATCTACCATTCGGTTGATCAAAGCTTCCATTATACGGTGTAATTTCACGCAGTATTACTATCTTTTCATCAATTCTTTTATTTTCGTTAAATTTTCTTCTTCTCTTTTTTATCGAAAAAATTTTTCATTCTTTAAATGCACCGTAATATTTTCATATAATCTTAGATGCTTTTTCCTTAGTTATGAAAGAAAAAGAGAAAGATTACGGTACCGTTATAAATCGCTACGATAATTTGCTCAAATTTTTTGAATAATTTTCTGCAATTTATTCATTTTTTCCTGTATTTAAACCGATAATAATTTTAAAATGCAATTTTAGTCTATGTTAATTTTTAAAATTGTTAATATTTTTTCTCATTGATAACATTTTCAAATTATAAACACTTAAATGGAATAAACCATTTCGAATTGGACATATCAAATTCATATTAGATTTATTATTAGTAATAAATCGTATATTATAATTCTAAATGAAAATTACTCACAATTTTGTCTTTTTGATTTTCTTTCATTTTATTATTATTTCGAAAATGAAAAATTTTTGAGGATAGTATACTTGATAAGGAACAATTCATTGATAATTTAATTCATCATTTGATTTAGAATAGTATCCATAAATGATGTATTTCTGGTAATTATTATTTTTGATAAGTAACAAACAATATAATTTATTGATTCAGCATTTTTCAACATATATCACTACATTAAATTCTATAAACCAATAATTTTAATTTTACTACTAAAGACTTTTTCTTTTTTTTTTTTTTTGTAACATAAAAAAATCTTTAGCTTTTTTTTTTTTTCAAAAAATCCATGAAATGTAAATCATACAAAATATGGGCTGTGAAATTTGCACAGCAAAAAATACAAAATTATTTGTAAAGGATAAAAAAGATTTTCTATCTTTCTTCTTTTTTTTTTTTTTTTTTCTTAAATTCTCCTTGTAATTAAATAGGATTAAAATTAAGTTGCATTTTGGTTTTCGTTTCAACATTACAATAAAGTTAAAATTATCGTTGGAAAATTTTCGAAAAGTGGAAGAAAAAAATAGTTATGATAATTTATTGAATTTTGCATTATCGTTTTCTTTCAATGAAATTCATAAGCTTTAAAAATGCCGAAATATTTAGAATTTTAATTATGATTGATCGTATTGTTTCGAAATAGATTCAAATAATTTAATGTTGTGAGAATTTCCATCGGGTTAAATTGGCTTGAAAATTGTTTAATTTCAAATTTTCTTGTAGTTTAGCCTCAAAATTAACACTAAGTTTTGAATTACTCCAATTATTAGTTTCAATATTTGTCATTGCACCGGAAGGGAAACATAAAAATGCTATTGAATCATATTTAAGCAATTGACTTCAAATGAAACAATTTAATAATTCAAATTCAAGAGAATTGAAATTAATTCTAAAGACAAATCTTTATCAGCAATATTTTTGGATAACATTCCTGAAATTGAGCCAAACATAGTAACTGCATCTTTACAATTCTAGTACCAAGCATTATAAATTCCAATTTACATTTTAGTAACATCAAACTTATCAACTGCTTAATGCTTAAATTAATTTCAAATATTTTCCCAGAAGAAGTAAGCTATGATTTTTTTTTCTGATTTTTATACCTTTTATATTATTATCTATTTCGATTTTTATACAATGAAATTATTTGCCAAAAAAAAAAATGCCTTTATTTATTTATGCAAATTTATGACAACATGATTATTTAAGACATTTGGAAATTTGAAATTATCTTAGAATTATAGCAATGTTTTTTTTTTTCCTTTTGAAGAGAAGATTTAAATAATTTTTAAAAAAATAAAGCTTAAATTAATTTTGAAAGAATTATTTGTTATTTATCATTAAAGAAATCATTCTCTTCTAGCTAATATTATTGATATTATGATCAACTAACCTGTTATTAAGTAAATATACTTAATATTATTTTTTTTTGTTCATTAATCACTTTTTTCCTTTTATTTCTTTATATCATTTATTATTGTTAAATTGGGAAATTTTTCAAATTATATTCTATTCCAATTTAATATAATTCCAATGAAGATGATTCGAAGTAAATAATTATAATGAATGAATGTAATCAAAAACTTCAAATAATTAAAGTATTTAAAATTTTTGATCACATTCATATTTTATAATTATTTGCTCCTAAATGTCTTCATTTTTTTTTCCTTTTTTTCTCTCTTTCTAATTCATTTTTTTCTCTAATTAATACAAGCATTAATTAAGCGACAATTACGTCAACATATACATCCATTCTTATCATTCATTGATAAATGTTACAAACATGAAATTAATTGAAATTCAATTTGCAAGAAATGATGAGATAATTGGAAATTTAATAAAAACGAAGAGAATTGAAGGGGGGAAAAAAAAAAAAGAGAAAAGATGATGATTAAATGGTATTGTATTGAAATTTTTAGTAAAGTATCCATTTCCAATACACTATTCTTTCAATCTTCCACTTCTAACCATCATCAAATGATGGATTATGATACACTTCAGAAATCATTCCATTCTTTTCTTTCAATTCTCATCTAACCACTTCCCTATTTTTGTCAACTACATATGTCGCCACCATAATCTCTTCAAACCTGTCATCCTTCTATCTACCTATTTCGTTTATACAGGTGTCCTATTTGTATTCCATATATGTTGTAGATATGTACATGTATGTTTGTCTCTTTGTCCCTTCGTCTGTTTACATCTCTTTTTCTCTCCCTCTCTCTCTCTCTTCATGATAAATATATGAATGTATCGGTGACACCATTTCATGGTTGATATGCAAATTAAGGAAGATTAGTTGAAATTATTAAGTACCTGAGAAGAGTGAATGTATTTATTACGTATATGAATGTATAAGTATGATTGAGATTTTATGTTTAAGAATTAATTGAGAATGAAGACAACAATCATAATTGTTAGCAATAGTAATTCAAAATACCGTAAGAATATAATACAATTAAGCTAAGAAATAATATTAATTAAATTTAAAATTATTTGTGTTTCATATTTCTTTTTTGTTTTTTTTTTCTAGTATCTTATATTAATAAAAGTGAATTATTGCATTTCCATTGTAATAATTTTTGCAAAATTTTGTTTTTATATGAAAAAGATAGTAGGGAACAAAAATTAATTAATTGAAAAATAAATGATTTTTGAACTTTTATATTTGATTTAATTGTGAAAATTATTGATAATATTGATGTAATTCAGTAAAAAAAGCTTTTTTTTTTTTTTTTTTAGTAGGAATTTTATCTGTTATTTCAAATGGAAAAACAAAATGATTGATAACAGATTACTGAACTATTGAAAATTTTAACACATATTTATTATGAAAATCTTCTCTCACCCCCCTACCTTTCAAAATTAAATATTTACTGGTAAATGTTAAATAACAACAATATTGTCAATATGCAAATTTAACATTTAATTTTTGTAGTTTCAATTTATTTGCTACACTATTACTACTACAGTATCATATGCTGCAATATTACTTTTTTAAAATGATTCGTCAATTATAAATTCTTCCTTACAGCATTAAAATATTATATCAATGAATTAGAATTAATAAAGAAGTAAGCATATTTATTGTTTAATAAATTATTTAATTAATTATATTTTAAGCAAACAAGGAGAAGAGATTGAAGAGTGAAATTTGCCAAATAAATAAACAATATGAAAAACAAAAATAAATAATTGCTATTAATATATGAGCATCAAAATAATCATAAAATTACTTTGTTCTTTTATTCTTGTTTATTAATGCAATTAATTGCTTAATTAGGCTCTTCAAACAATTCAATTATTTCAGGATGAATTTTAACATTTCAAACTTTTCGGCACTTCACATTTATCTAAATTGTTTTATAAATTTTCAGCAATCAAAAAAAGAGCGAAAAAATAGAAAGTAATAAAAAAGTTTTAAAAAAACGAGAAAGAAAAAGAAACAACAAAAAAAAAAAAAAAAAAAAAAAAAAAGCAATAATATTTGTAATGAGTTAGTTAAAATAAGAAATAAAATAAAGCTATTAATTGAAAAAAAAAGGGGAAAAAAA
The DNA here is from genome assembly GCA_013365325.1 of Dipetalonema caudispina. Lineage (NCBI taxonomy): Eukaryota > Metazoa > Nematoda > Chromadorea > Rhabditida > Onchocercidae > Dipetalonema > Dipetalonema caudispina. The sequence goes on along the minus strand of JABVXV010000590.1, from coordinate 10,999 downwards.
AGAAAGAAAGAAATTTTTTTGTCTGAAATACTTTTTAATGATGGAATTTTTTTTTTTTTTACAAATAAATTTTCAATTTTTTTTTCTTTTATTTAATTTCTATTGTTTTAATTTTTTGACTATTTAATAAGAATCAAAAAAAAAAAAATGATATATTTATCAATTTTTGCTCTTATTTTTATTTATCCCAATCATACCAAATAGCATATAGCATAACTTCCTTTTCTCGTTGCTTCCGTAAAACAAATTATTCAAACTTTTTTACTAATTCCTAAATTCTCATCATGCTTTAGTTTGTGTTTATTGAACATTATTATTCTACATGCAAAAAGCTATCTATCCCAATTCACCAGTATCTTCAACATTATTGATGAATTCTTAAATGCAAATAAAACAAATCAGCTAGCTAGACAAAAAAAAGAAAAGAAAAGAAAAGAAATAAACAAATAAATAAATAAATAAAACAAAAATATATTAATAAAGTTTAAATTATACCAATTAATGACAATATAATTGTTTGTAAATAATAATGAATTAATGATAATATAATTATTATTTTTTGTTATATTTATCAATGTTTGCTCTTATTTTTAGCACGAGCTTATTTATGTTCATTAAATTTAAATTTTATTTTATCAATTCTATTTTTTCAATTTTTTATGTTTTTTTCTAGGAAGTGAAAAGTGCGAAAACGAATCATTAAACTAGTCAAGCTAGTGTGAAATATTCTTATATTCCTTTAAGAAAACGAAGCAACGACAAGAAACGAATCGGTTGATGTCCTCGGGGGAAACACTACCTCAAACATTAAATAGGTCATCATCGTTTGTTACTCATCATCAACTTTCGACCTTTCCATTACTTACTCAATTAACTCAACAACAACAGCAACAAGAACAAGAACAACAACAACAACAACAACAACAGCAACAAAAATATCAACAGCAACATCATTATCTTCATCATCATCATCATCATTATCATCCATTTCAACAACAATATAACCAATCATCATCGACCATTACCGCCATTAATAGCTACAGCAATAGCAATAACAACAACAACAACAATAGCAACAACTACACCAATAACAATAACAACAATACTTCACCGCAACAACGTATCAAACTGAAACGACAACGACAACGTGTTGACGCTGGTGAACCACGTAATCCTTACCAGGTACAAAATCTTAAAAACTTTTGTTGCTATCATTTTTTTAAGTTAAAAGAAAGAAAAAAAGCATGAATAATGTTAATGTAATATCTTTAACTATTATAAAATATAATCTTAGATCTCCAAAAAAACTAACTAATCAATATTATTATTCTTTTTTCATTATTGTATTCTTATTGAAAATTTATACAATAGAAAGTTTACGGTGAAAATTTTTTTTTTGTAACAATTTTAATATGAATTACACAACAAAATTTTGTATTATTAAAAAAGAAAAAATATTATTGTTTAGTCAATTTTGTAGGCAGCACGTATACCGATGCTCCAACAACAACAACAGCAACAACAACAACAACAACAACAACAGCAGCAACAACAACAACAACAACAACACCAACAGCAGCAACGATATGCGAATGATTTTCAACTTAGCAATGTTATTAAAAAGAATGGTAATAATAGTACTGCATTTACAACAGCAACAGTAACAACTCAAAATGACAACATTAATGCTACCTTAAGCAGTATATTTCCCTGGATAACAACTACAATAACAACAACAACAACAACAGGAACAACAACAACAAGTACTACTACTATAACAACGCAACAAAGATCTGAATCATCATTTAATATCGTGGAACAAGTTAGTGATACGGATGATACCATCCAAGATCTCAGTCAACAACGAAATATTAACAATGATGAACATCAGGTAACATTTAAAATTATTATTATTGTTGTTGTTGTTGTTCTTTTCTTTTTTGTTTATAAATCAATTTTTTTTTTTTATCTCAATTATTTTTGTTTACACTAATTCTTACTTCTTATTTTTTAACTTTAATTTTTACAACAATCAATTTTTTGTTGATTTATCAATCTATTTAATTATGATACTTTCTTTTTTTTATCAAATTACAACTGTTATTTATTTTTCCCGTCTTCTTCTCTTTTTTTTTTTTCCTTCATTTTCATGAAAATATAATATTTTGAAATCAATAATCTTATTCTTATCCTACCGTATTCAAAGATTTAATAACAATAGAAGAGAATCATAATGCATACACATTTCAGATTAAAATCAAAATCTGTTTTTCTTTTTTTTTTTTTTTTTTTTTTTTTTTTTTGCAATATTTTTGTAAACAACTTCTTTCATGCGGCATTTTATGTTTCTCATTAATGATTGGATAAACGGAAAGGAAAGGTGGAGTTTTGTTTTCAATTGTTCATATTTCAATTTCAAATTCTTTTATATTTTCTTCCTTTTTTTTTTTTCTTTCCGTTTCCTCTAAAAGTTAAACATTTATTTTGCAAAATTTTTCATAATATTAATTCGTCTTTTACTTCCCGATAAGTTAATTTTTGAAATTTTTTAAATTATTATTATTATAATATTTTCTTTTATTTATTAAATAAATATCTTTTTTCTCGTAAAAATCTTTTAAGGCGTTAATTTTTTTTTTTTTTTTTTTTTTTGTATTCTGCTTTCTTTTACAAAATGAATTAAAAGTAATATATATTAATTTTTAATTATTCGCTTACTAAATGTAACATTTTATTACTCATTCATTAAACTATTTCGATATTTCAGGAATTCATAACATCAACAAGTATACCATCATCGATAACACATATGAATGATGATATTAAAGCTAGCGATTATAAGAATGAAACATTAGCAACAATAATTAATCCAACTAATGATGATGATGAAACAACTACGATGACCATTGATGAACAATCATATGGGCTAAATATTGATGATGATAATAATAAAGTTGATGATGATGATGCAACATCATATTTAAAAGTTTGTTTAATTTTAAATGCTAATTATTGATTATTTTTATTTATCAAACTTTGTTTAAATATTTATTCAATTGGTTCAAAAAAAAATAAAAAAAATTGTACCGAAATTGTGAAAATATATTTATATGATGAAACAGCATTAGATAAATTATTAAAAGATAACAATTAACAGTAATAGTAATTTAAATTTATTACAAATTAATCAATTTATTTATAATAGGAAGAACATAGTATGAGTGAAACAAGTCCAACGCCAAGCGCATCATTTATTGGTGGTGGTAATGGTGGTATTGGTAGCGGTAGTGGTAATAATGGTAGCAGTTCATCAAGGCGGAAAAATGCTGCACCACAACGACAACCAATTGATATCGATGATGAATGTAATCCTCAAATTGGTTTGTTCTTTTCTTCTTCTTATTATTATTGTTTTTTTTTTTTTTTTTTTTTTTTTTTTATTAAACTTCCAGAATTAAAAATTTGAAATATTAGAAAATTTTCAAATTTTAATCCAATACTTATAAATAATTTCTTTTTTCTTTTTTTTTTTTTTTTCTTTTAGAACAAAACGAGGATATAATGGAAGATGATAAAATGACAAACAATGCAAATATTGAGAAATCAACTGAAACAAAAATGGCTAATGAAACACCGAAAAATGTTTTAGCTGCAAGTTTAGCTGCCAATATTAACCCACAAGTATATACATATATATATAATCTATAATAGAATATGAAATTTGAATTAATCAAATTAACAAATATCTGTTAATTACCGTACAATTTTTTTATTTTTTTTTGAATAATTTTCATTTCTTTTTTAAATGTTAAAAATGTTATTTTATTTGTTTGTTTGTTTGTTTTTTTTTTTTTTCTCTTCCTCTTTTCATTCTCTTTCACTCATATTTTTATTTGTAGAACAGGATACAAGAAATGATTGATATACAAAAACGAATTTATTCCAATTGGATTGAACAACAAAAAAAATTAATGGGCGCAAATGATGAAGAACAAAAGCGAGCACAAATTCAACTTATACAACAACAAATTCAACGTGATTATGCTAAATTGGCGCAATCATTAAAGCAAGAACTTATTAATGGATTAAATAGTAGTGTCGATAAGGTATATCATACTATCATAATTTGTCAAGTAGTACCTAAAATTTTATTTTTAACAGAGTAAGGCAAATAGAGAAATGGGTAAGAAGTAATACAGTTAAATATTATTTTGAATTACATGAATATCAGAAATTGATACATAGTTGAGAATGTCTGAAATTGAAATTTTAAGAAAGCTAAACGGTTACTTAGGTCATTTGTAGAAGACTTTGGAATAGGCATGTGTTATTAACAATAACTCGTAACATTAATTAACAATTATTGAATTCTTTTAATTTCCTTTTGTAATTTTCATCCCTTCACCTCAAATATGTCATCTATGATTCGTGTTTACAACAAAACAATGGAATTCATTTATGATGTAATTTTAAACCACTAATTTCAGATAATAGCTGAATTCATAGCTGCGGAAGCGGCTATCAGTGCGCAACGTACGACTGCGGCACTTGTGGAACAGCAACGTGAGCAAGCAGCAGCTGTAGTTGTTAATCGAAATCCATTCCTCTTCCATCCTTTGTATCATTCCTTTAACGGTCAATCTGGCCCTTTCCCAAATCCGTTTATGCAAAATAGCCTACCATTACCGCCACCATCACATCATGCACCCGGTATTTTTCCAGCTTCTTCCGTACCTCGTACAACCTTTAACCCATTTGTACCACATTTGAAAGCAGCATCACCAGCTACCGCAACATTTCGTAAAATGGATGATTTAAGGTAACGAATGCATATTTACATTTAAAATTTCAAACTTTTTTCTCAGAAATTGCAATAAATTTACTTTAGAATCAGTATTCAGTTTCTTTTAATGGAAAATTGAGAGGTGAAAATGCTACGAATTAAAAATACTTCATTATTTTTAAATATTGTATTTTTTATTAAAAATTTCCAAATATTTTATAGTTCATTTGCGCCACGAAAGAAACGTTCCAAAGTAACGGATTCTTCACGAATAAATAAAATTCAACCAATAGCTTCTTCTAATCGTGAAGTATCTTCGCTTCCAAATAGTGCCCGTTCCTCACCACAGGTTATAATATTATTTCGATTATTTGAAAATTTAATATTTGAAAGGAAAAAATAAAAATAAAAAGTCGTTTTGAAATTACAAAAATAAAACTACAATATTTGCTACTTTAATTGTTTAGAAAAATTGCTACAAAAGGTAGTTAACTCATGAATTGAATTTAAAATATGTAAATTTTAGTATTTCAAATATTTAAATCATTTTTCAGTTATCATCATATTTCCCACCAACAATGGTTGGCCATCCGTTATACGGTGGTAGTACATTTGTTAATGATGATCAGGATAGTCCGATCAATTCGGATGATGCAAGCGATTGTGGGCCTTATGATGGAAGTATCGGTGGAAGGTTTGTATAATGATAATTTATGTTATAATTAAATAGTAAAATTTCTATTTTTATCTAAAAACATAGATTACTTTTTGCAAAATTTAATTTTTTTATTAAAATTGGTTAAAATTGCAAACAAAAATTTTCAGTTCAACTTTAACACCAATGCATTTGCGTAAGGCAAAATTGATGTTTTTTTATACGCGTTATCCGAATTCGGCTTTATTGAAGTCTTACTTTCCGGATATTCGTTTTAATAAAAATAACACTGCACAACTGGTTAAATGGTTCTCGAATTTCCGGTTCGTTACATTATTATTTATTAATAAATTGAATTAATGCAAATTTTAATGATAAAACTTTATTTTATTTGATTAATTTTTCTTTCTTTTCCTTTCCTTACATTTTTATCTTCCATTTATCTTGTCAATCAATTTCTTATCATTTTTTAATTTATTTTGGCAAAATTTCTCGTCCAAAATTTTTGTCCTGAATATAATATTAATATAATATGTTCATATTATATTAAATATATTTCATTCGATTTCAAAAATTTAAACAAATGTAAGATTAAATTTTGCAAAAATGTGAAAAATATAAAGTCTCCTATTGTGTATTTTTTTTTCCTTGGTGATATTTTCACTTTTTTTTTTTCAACATTTCTATGTTTCTTATTTTATTATTTTCTTTTTTTATTTCTTAAATTTAGCAACAATTATTGTACAATAATATTTGCATATTATTAATTACTATACAATATTTTAGCATACAATAATATTTACTTGATTATTTCTTTTTCTATAAATATTTATATTTTAGAAAAAACTTTCATCAAGATAAATTTGTAAATGAAAATCTTTCCAAGAAAGTAAAAGTTAATATTCAATTTTTTCTTTACACATTTAAACATCTATTCATTTTTTTTTTTAAATTAAACAGTACTAATGAAAAATTTTTTTTTTTAACAAATGAAATGATCAAATTTTACTATTTATTTTCATTTTTACTTTTTTTTTTTTTTTTTTTTCATTATATAATAACTAATAGTATCATAAATGTCATTTGCTTACATATATCATTTATTAAAGTTTATTTCATTATTTGTTACAGTATTTCTATTACAGTATTATCATCAAATATTCATTCATTGATAAACTATAACTTTCAAAAAGTTTAATATTCTTTTTACAAATAAGTATATGATTTATTTATTTATTTATCTCTCATTTGAATATATAATATATTTGAGAGAAAAAAAAAAAAAAAAAAAAAGATTAAACCAAAAGGACAGGTGTACGATAATAGAAACAGGTGCTTTTTTTTTTTTTTTGTAAGTTAAGAGGGGAAAAAAGTAGATGAAATATTCCAATCATCAATTGATGAGAAAGGAAAGAAAAAAATGTAAGGTCATCTAAAACCGGTAACTATTTATAAACAAATAATTGGCGCGTTCGTCCTCATCCGTTAGGATATGTTTGTTTAAATTGTCCCATTTGCCTCAAAATGTAATTTGACACTTGATTATCATCATATAATTGATGATGATGATGATGATGATGATACTGTTGAGGATGATGAAGTGATGATATAGAGGAAAAAGAAAAAGGTAGAAAAGAGAAGAAAGGATGAGGATGATAATTTGATAATAATGGTGGTGAAATGGGATGATGGTGATGATGATGATGATGATGATGACGATGATGATGATGATGATGATGATGATGATGAGGTCGTATCAGGTCATCAACCTTTTTCCTCTTACCCTATCCCATTCAGTTGAGCTTATTTAACCGTTTATAATTCTGAAGGGTTACTGTAATTTTGATCTTTTTTTTTTTAAATTTTCAAAAATTTTTGTTAAAGATAAAATGCGAAATTTTGTTTATACAACAGTTAAAATATTGTAAGAATTTCAATCTGAAATTTAATTTCAATTCTATATCTCTCTCTCTCTTCCTCTCTTTTATTCTTTCTTTATATGTTTTGCAATTTTTCACATTGAAGGAAGCTTTTCGATTATTGACATTCAAATATTTCTTTCCATCTGTTTATTTGCCCTTTACGTTAACCTAAAAGTAAATAATTATATAATCTGAATAATAGTAATTTTGTATTAAGCTGAAATTTTGTGTATATTCGCAAATTTTACTTTGCATTGTAGCTGCTTAATTAATATACTTAATTTTTTTTCACTCTTTTTATCATTGTTCAGTCAATCATTATTGAAATTTGAATTTGAAAATTAAAATGAATGAACAAAAACTGTTGAAAAATATTACCTTTTTGTGAATATATAATGAATAAAAAATTTTTTTTTTGCTTTTTTTAAAATTCTGTTTTGCAGGGAATTTTTTTATAATCAAATGGATAAATATGCAAGGAATTATCTAGCTGAAGGGATCAAAAATAAGGATGATATTATTGTTACACCGGAATCGGAAATTTATAAAAGTCTCAATCAACACTATAATCGTAATAATCATATTCAGGTAAATAGTATTAATTAGTTTAAAAATATTTTCATAATTTTATTATGCATTATGAAAATGGAAAATAGGACGAAAGGAAAAAAAGATTATATTTTTATGAAATGGATTAAAAAAGTGCTACATTAATTAACTTTAATTAGTTTATCTGTTCTAATAAAAAAAGAGAGATTTTTTTCACTGCATAACTTTACAAATAATTCGCTTACATTCAAAAAAGATCCATTGAATTCTAATTATTATCTTCAAGATAATTTTAAGCTTTTTAAATTTTTGCAAAATATCTGTTCCAACATTTTCTCTTTTTTCAGGAAAAAAAAAAATTAAAAAATTGGAAATAATTTTGGCAATAAAAAAAGCATAAAAGTAAAGAATAGATTTGATAAGTATCAAATGCTTCAATTATTTTGTTTTGAAATTTTATAATTTCAATAAAATTTATTAATTTGCAGCCACCGGAACGGTTATCACTGGTAATACAAGAAACGTTACGTGAATTTTTCTGTGCTGTACAAAGTGGACGTGATGCGGAACCATCGTGGAAGAAGACAATTTATAAAGTAATTAATCGAATGGATGATCCAATTCCGGAATACTTTAAAGATCCTAATTTTCTTGAACGTTTGGAGGGTTAAGGAAGAATTTTTACTGTCTCTTCTAGTCCTTCCTTCCCTTTGCTATAATTAATAAAATGTTTGATTTTATTTTGAGGTTGCTTCTACTTTTTTTTTCGACTTATGTTATATGCAAATTTTTTGTATAAATTTGAAAAAAAAAGAAGAAATCGAACTTAAATTTTTACTTCCTCATTGAATTTCGCAAAACTTGTCAAGCAAAAAAAAAAAAAATCTCTTCTGAGAATTTGATGGAATAATATTTGATTTTCAAATGTGTAATTGATAAATATATATATATATATATATACGTTTTAGTCTTTTTTTTTTTTTTTTAGCAACAATAATAAATTTTGAAGAATTCATGTCTTTATATAATTAAAATGAAAATTTTCAACTGAATATGATTCCGAAATTTAAAAATTTCAAACTTTTAGATTATACAAAATGAAATTTACTATTTAGCTTCGAGCATTTTCAATTCCTTTTTCTTTCCCACATATTAGGGAAATTTTTTTCATTTAAATTTCATAAACAACGGTGAAACATTCTGATGTTCTAGCTCAAAATCATTTTCCAAATTATTTTTAATTAGTTAAAAAATTTTAAGGCTTCCAAATTGAAATGATTTTTTTATATATGAAAATTTTTCAAATAATAAATGAAATTTTTCAGTTAAAATTTTCAATTTTTATTTGAAAAATTTTCAGTTATTATCCCTAATCGGAATGAAGGATTTTCTGTAAAATAAATTAAAGGAAGGATGATAATATAACACAGACAATAAATGGTATTTGTTGAAGGTAAATAAAATGAAATGAATGGATCATCGATTCATGGTGTAAATTGATTTGTCTCACTTGATATCGCACATCAAATTATAATATTTCCTTTCCTTTCTCTTCTATTTCTTTCTTTCATTTCAACTTTTAAGAATTTATTGAAGCGAAACAAAGCCATCATATACTTTTATGAAATAAAATGAGATTTTTCAAAATTTGATTGAAAATTAAAAATTGATCCCATAAATTTCCTCAAAATTTAATGGAAAATTTTGTGTTAAAGGTATGAATAAATTGATAAACATTTAATAATTCAATTATTTCTTCCATATGATCTTTCATTGTTTTCATCTTTTGTTTGTTATTAAAATTTTTGAATTAGATTTTTTTTTTTTTTTTAAAAGAATTGTTTAGATGACAAAAAAAAAATCATCAATCGTCAAATGTATATTGGTATTTGAATGAGAAAAAAAGTGCTTTAATTTTGATAAATTCGATAGTACTTATTTTTTTTTAGCAAAGATCAAAAGATTTTGACCTTTAATGTTATTGTTGTAAAAAAATTGTCTAATTTTTCCCTGTTTTTCAGCTAAATTTATTTATCAGCTCCTATTCGGTGACACTCAAAATTATCAATTCCAAAAAAAAAAAAAAAAAAAAAAGAAAAACAGCATCACAATAAAATAATCTGCAATAAAATTTTTTCTATTTTAATTATTCTTGAAGTGCTTTATATCAAAATTACCATCAAATGATGAATTATCATATGGAAAATCATGCCTGATGATAGTATGATCTCAGCCGGACACACATTCGTATATATTTATCTGCCTCCGGAAAATGATTCATATTTTTAATTACATTGTCAAATTATTTCATTTAATTCATATTGTTATTAGTTTCTAATTAAATAGACTAAATAAGACAATAGCAATAATGACAATGATAACAATAACAACAATAATAACAATAATAATAATAATAATAAATAATGATAATAACAAAGAATGATAATAATTGGTGATAACACTTTGTTGGTTTTCTTGAATTTTTTTTTGAAAAATATTTTTAAATTATGCTAAATCTATATGTAATTATTATGATGATTTAGATTAAATTTCATCAATAAGCAAATAAGAAAGATTACACTGTGCATAACTATTACAATTTTAAGGAAATTACAACAATTTTTTAGGTAATGTCTTCTATAACATAAAAGGCTATTTCTAAATTTGGCAGTGTTTTCGCTTTTTTTCAACTTTTCATTTCCTTTTTTTGCTTCGCTTTTTCAAATATTATAAAACGGTTTTTATTTCGTCTGTGATTATATTTGCTTAATTTGCTTTGAAATAATTTTCGATGATTTTTTTCGTGAAAAAAAGAAGAAATAGCAATAATAAAAATGAACTTTTTATTTTGAAATTTCATTTGAATATTAAATTATTAAGTAATTGTTGTCGATTATAATTTACTGATTGACTATTATTATGACTATTTATTATTCTTCTTATTATTATTATTGCTATTATTATCATTGTTTTTATTATTATTATTATTATTATTATTATTATTATTATTATTATTATTATTATTATTATTATTATTATTATTATTATTATTATTATTATTATTATTATTATTATTATTATTATTATTAT